>PVIA01003387.1:159096-170731 GCA_004024845.1 Tonatia bakeri
GGGGGGGGGGGGGGGGGGGGAGCAAGGAGGCTCTCATTCTCATTGCAAAGTGGGTTTTTGTTCCTGTTTTTGTTTTTGTTGTTCGTTTGGTTGGTTGGTTTTTGTTCATTTGGTTTAGTTTGCGTGTAGGGCTCTAGGCCCAAGAGGAACTGCCCTCAGGAAACCCTACCAAGACACTTGAGAGAATCTATCCACTGACCAACTGATAAATAAATACACACACACACACATCTTTTGTTAGATATTCGTAAGCACAAAATTTTTTATTTTTTTAATTTAGCAAGATACTGTATTTTTACAAAACATTAAAAAGAGAAGTACCAACTAATCAAAAAAATGCTTTTGTTTCTTTTAAACTTTTTCACCTACCAGCACTTTCTAAATCAAAAAATATACATCTCCAAGGCTTTATAATCAAACAATGTATTTGGTCAAGTAGCTATTGTTTTGATATCCTGATAGAAAAGTCTAAACAGTTTTAAATATTTATATTTTTCTAGTCTAAACAAAATATCTTTATTACCATAAAGCAGTTAAGGTTTTCATATAATTTCAATATACCTAAAATTATTTATATTTGTGGCTATGATTAATATAGAAGCTATCAAGCCATTTCTACTAACTCCTGTAAAATATGGTTCTTAGAACATCATCTTTCCTCTTGCTACACTCACTCCCTGGATGATCTCATCTAGTGACTTGGCTTTAAGTACCATCTATACACCAAATTCCCAAATTTATATCCCAAGCCCAGACAGCTCCTCTGAACTGCAGACCCATATATCCAACTGCTTATTTGACATCTCCATTTAGAAGCCTAACGCATTCCATATTTATCTTGTCTAAACCAAATTTCTGATACTCCTTCCCGAAACTCCTCCCACAGTTCTCTTTTTCTCAGTAAATAGTAGCCTCATCCTCCCAGTGGCTCAGGTCAAAGTCTGGGAGTTATCCTTGACTCCTCTCCTTCTTTCACACCTGGCATCAAATTCATCAGAAAATCCTGTCAGTTTTCCTTTCCACATCACCCAGAATCTGACTTCATACTATCTCTACTCAGTTGTGTTCATCCAAGGCACCGTCATCCCTCACCTCAATTACTCTTCTGCCTCTGCCCTGCTCCTTGTAGCCTAGGAGATACAGCATCCACAATGGTTAAACATGTCCTCTCTGTGTTCAAATCCCTAAAATTTCACCTCATTTCATCAAACTAAGAGAGAATTCTACAAGGTCCTATGTAATCTTCACATCATATCTTCTATTTTCTCTAACCTGTCACCTCTCTAACTCATATGCTACTATTGTCCCCATTGTTCACTCTACTTGAGTCACTCTGGTCTTTTTATTGTTCCTCAAACATCAGGACCTTGGCACTAGCCCATCCATTGCCTGGGAAGCTCTTCACTCCATTAGATACTTGGCTCATTGACTCACTTCCTTCAGGTAACCTTCTGTAACCTTCCCAGGGACTCCGATGTATTGAAGGCATAATCCCTCCCCTCCCCTGCAATGCCTGTTCTCCTTTTCTTCATTTTTCTCAATTGCCCCTTTCAGCTAATAGTGCAAATATTTTATTTGGTTTTTGTTTGTTTGTTTGTTTGTTTGTTTGTTTGTTTGTTTGTTTTAGAATGTAAATGTCTTGAAGACAAATATTCTATTTATTTTGTTTATTTCTTTATAGCCAGCTCTTAGAATATGCTGTATATCTGCACTCAATAAGCTCTCATTGAATGTATGGATATTAAGGAATGAAAGAAACATTCACACAAACATTTCGTAATTAATATTTCAGTAACTGGTTGCTATCCTACCCAATAGGAGGAAAGCTTGATATAGCATTGCTCATTTCTCCTTGAAAAATGTTTTATCATATAGTCAAGTTCTTAAGGTCATTTTCACTCTGGCTTAATGAATCTTTGCAGCAAACCTAAGATCCAAAATTATGACTCTTTTTCTGGAAACACTGGTTTGTGAATATCTGATTATTGTTTCCACACCTGAGAAATCCATTACAGTGGACAATTATATTACTATTTAAAACCAGATAGACATAGCATGTGTCAGTTTAAACACCTGTACCCCTCTCCCAGGTACAACTGGAGAAATAGTTCACAAACACTAAATGATTATGGAACAGGGTTCTGCAAACTATAGCCTGGAGACCAAAGCCAGCTGTGTTGCCAAATCAAATACAGAATGTCCAGTTAAATCAGATTTTCAGATAAGAAATGAATACTTTTTAATATAAAGATGTCTCAAATACCAAATGCTATAAACCTTAAATCTGACACAGCACCTGTTTTTGTACAGCCCCCAAGAAAAAACTGGTTTCCCTATCTTTAAGTTATTGAGAAAAAATTGAGAGAAAAATAATATATATAACAAGCAGAAAATATATGGGATTGAAATTTCAGGGTCTGTAAATAATGTCCTATTGAAACTCATTTGTTTACTCTTTTCTCCGCCACTTTCCTGCTGCAGCGGCACCGCTAAATAATTGTCTGGCCCTTTAGAAAAAATACACCCTGTTGTGGAATAATTTCTTTTTACTCTTTCCCTGATTGAAGATGAAACAAAGGTAACATTTTCTCCTTTAGAACTCTCTTCCCACAAGATCACTCCTGGTGTTTATCATTATCCTGGAAAAGAGGCGTGAAGAAAGCTGAGAAAAGGCAACATGATGAAGTGTGTGGTCTCTGGACCCCTACAGAACTGGATGTGACTCCTTTCTCCACCCATCACAGCCTGAGCAAATTA
The DNA here is from genome assembly GCA_004024845.1 of Tonatia bakeri. Lineage (NCBI taxonomy): Eukaryota > Metazoa > Chordata > Mammalia > Chiroptera > Phyllostomidae > Tonatia > Tonatia bakeri. Next base: position 161,854 of record PVIA01003387.1, read on the forward strand.
CCTAAACAGGGGCATTATGAATACCACCACCCAAGGTGGCCGTGGGGGTTAGAGATAAAGGTTAAGTGATTACTTTCAAAGGACAAAAAGATATCAAGTTTCTAGACTATACCAGAGGATAGGATTGTCAAAAGGCAAAAAAAAAAAAAAAAAAGAGAGAGAGAGGGAGAAGTGAAAAATAAAAATTGGGATGAGAAAAGACAGACTTTTTTAATATATATATTTCAATATATTTTATTGATTATGCTATTACAATTGTCCCATTTTTTCTCCCCTTTATTCCCCTCCACACTGCACCGCCCCTGCCAACAGCATTACAACCCTTTAGTTCATGTCCATGGGTCATACATATAAGTTCTTTAGCTTCTCCATTTCCTGTACTATTCTTAACCTCCCCCTGTCTATTTGTACCTACCACTTATGCTTCTTATTCCCTGTACTTTTTCCCCCATTCTCCCGGCTACCCTCCCTGCTGATAACCCTCCACGTGATCTCCATTTCTGTGAATCTGTTCCTGTTCTAGTTGTTTGCTTAATTCATTTATGATTTTTTATTTTTCTAGGTTAAGTTGTTGATAGTTGTGAGTTTGTTGAAAATACTGTTCATATTTTTTATCTTCTTTTTCTTAGATAAGTCCCTTTAACATTTCATATAATAAGGGCTTGGTGATGATGAACTCCTTTAACTTGACCTTATCTGGGAAGCACTTTTTCTGTCCTTCCATTTTAAATGATAGCTTTGCTGGAGAGTGTAACCTTGGATGTAGGTCCTTGCCTTTCATGACTTTGAATCCTTCTTTCCAGTCCCTTCTTGCCTGTAAAGTTTCTTTTGAGAAATCAGCTGATAGTCTAATGGGAACTCCTTTGTAGGTAACTCTCTCCTTTTCTCTTGCTGCTTTTAAGCTTCTCTCTTTATCTTTCATCTCAGGTAATGTAATTATGATGTGCCTTGGTGTGTGCTTCCTTGGGTCCAACTTCTTTCAGACTCTCTGAGCTTCCTGGACTTTCTGTAAGTCTATTTCCTTCTCCATCATGTTTTCAAATAAGTTTTCATTTTCTTGCTCTTCCTTTTCTCCTTCTGGCACCCCTCTGATTCAGATGTTGGAACATTTAAAGCTATCCCAGGGGTTCCTCAGCCTCGCCTCAATTTTTTTTGAATTCTTATTTCTTCATTTTTTTCTGGTTGGATGTTTATTTCTTCCTTCTGCTCCAAATCATTGATTTGACTCCCATTTGATTCCCTTCCCTTTACTGTCGGTTTCCTTTATTTCACTTTTCATAGCCTTCACTGTTTCCTCTATTTTACAAACTATATTCAACCAATTCTGTGAGCATCCTGATTACCAGTGTTTTGAACTGTGCATCTGATACGTTGGCTATCTCTTCATCGCTTAGTTATATTTTTTCTGGAGCTTTGATCTGTTCTTTCATTTGGGCCATATTTTTTTGTCTTGGTGCTCCTGTTATGTAGTAAAGGACAGAACCTTAGGTATTCGCCAGGGTGGGGCAACCCAAGTTGCTGGGTTGTGGCACTGTATGTGGGGAGGGGTCAGAGAGGGCACAATGGCGCTTGCTCTACTCTCTGCTGGTTTTCAGCCACTTCCTCCACTACCCACAAGCATATTGGGCCCTTTTGGTGCTGATTCCCAGGTGGCTGGTTTTGTGCATGTTCTAGGACCCTGTGGGTCTCTCCAGTGAACTCTCCTGTGAGGCTGGGAGTTTCTCCAGCTGCCTCAAGCCCCACAGGTTTTTTCAGTCAGAGGTTTGAGGCTTTAGTTTTCTGCACTGGAATGCTGGGTTGCATGGTCTGTCTCACTCCCCAGTTGTTCCTCCCAGTTTATCTGCACGTGAATGTGGAACTGCCCATTCTGCCAGCCACTGCCTTGCCTACTCCACAAGCCACCACCTTTCCTGCCCTGGTCCTACAGATGCTGCCTTGCCACACACCCTCTCTTCCCTAGCTGACTACCTCCACCCCTCCTACCGGTCTGGATGAATGCTTCTTCTTTGACTCCTTGGTTGTTGGACTTCCATACAGTTTGATTTTCTGGGAGTTCTGGTTACTTTTTGTTTTTAAGTTTGTTGTCCTTTTGATTGTGTGAAGAGGCAAAGTGTATCTACCTACACCTCCATCTTGACCAAAAAGACAGACTTTTTAATCACTCACCAAGAGGTGAGCTTGAGTGGAAAATATAGACTTTACATGATTCAAGCAAAGATATCATGGTCAAAACTAGGGGAGAATGAAGAGATGCATCAGCACCAAATAAGGCTGCTGTAAAGCCCTTTCCAAGGTAAGCAAATTTGGACTGTGTCTACCCAGGACATGTTCGATTGCCTTGGTAGAAATTATATAACCCACACTGCCAGAAAGATTATGTTCAATAGGAAGGGCCTGAGTATGTGTCGCTGTTACTATGAAGAAAAATGAAAAAGAAAAAAGCCACTGAAAATTACACTGTTGTCGAATCCCACAAATCCTCAAAGGAGCCAATGGAGAAAGTTGCAACCATCGCCTCAATCTTTCCAACATTTTCCTTCTCAGGCCCCTGTGTTAAAGCTATCAGGCCCTTGTTTATAAGGCTTGGAAAATAGGAAGAATAGAAATTTAGGGCAAATTTTATAAGATCCATCAAGTGACTACATCTGTGACCATGGCCCTAAGCAGTGCTTCTGAACACGTGACCCTCACATGTAAGACACATTCCCAAACATAACTTCTGGCACTTGATACGCTCTTCTCTCCTAAAAGGCATATCAATGTGGGGAAAAGTGAGAGTGATGTTATCACCAAAATAACCTTCAGGCTGTTCTAAATATATTTTTAAATGTTCATTATTCACAAGCATCAGTACTCTAACTGTATTTGGTAATGAACACTGATGACATGCCTCAGTCCTGACCTGAGTCACAGCACTGTGATTGAGTAGTACTATTTCATGCCACTTCCCAAGGAAAAAATGTTCCCGAAGTATAGAGGTCTATTTAACATTGACCACAGTAGCAATAGTACTAAAAATACCTATCAGTGACTTTAGGTGGTGGGCATACAATGCAATATACAGATGGTGTATCAGAGAATTGTACACTTGAAACCTATATACTTTTATTAACCAATGTAACCCCAATAAATTTATTTTTTTTAAAGTCAAAAATAAAAATACCTCTTAAAAAGCACATTTAAAGAAAAAGACCTTCAAATTATATTATCACAAAATTTTAAGTCAATTTAAAAAATTAAAGTAGAACCAAGGAGGGTGGAAGCAGGGGAGGGAGGTGGGGATGGCTGCGGTGGCGGGGGAGTGGTGGAGGGTAAATGCAGACAACTGTACTTGAACAACAATAAAATAATTTAATAAATAAATAGAACAAAAAATAAAAAATTAAAGTAGATTTAATGATGTTTAATTCAAAATACTACTACTAATAAACATATTTTAATGAGAACTAAATAATTAAACATCTTACCATATGTTTAATTCCAGTTCTAGGTATATACCCCAAATAATTTAAAGCAGGGACTTAAACAGATATTTCTGCACCAATGTTTATAGCAGCATTACTCACAATCGCCAAAAGATGGAGGTAATCCAAGTTTCACTGATAGAGGAATGGATAAACAAAGTGAAGCATATTCATACAGTGAAATATTATCCAACCCTAAAAGGGGATAAAACCCTGACACATAGTACAACATAATTGAATTTCAAGGTCATTATACGAAGAGAAATAAGCCAGTCACAAAGGAAAAATACTGTATGGTACCCCTTGTAGATGTTACCCAGAGCCATTAATTCACAGATACCGACACAGAATGGTGGTTGCCAGAAAGTGTGCAGGAGGTGGGTAATGGGGAGTCAGTGTTTAAAAAGCACAGAGTTTCACTTATAGATGATGAAAAAGTCCTGGAAATGGATGATGGCGATAGTTACACAAGTGTATGAATGTACTTAATGCCACTGAACTGTTCACTTTAAAATTATTGAAGTGGTAATTTTTATGTTATGTCTATTTTACCACAATAAAAATTAATTAAAAACAAAGCATAAAATTGCCTATAACCACCCCCAAGGTTACTTTGAGAACTGTGTTTTTAAAGTTGATTTATATTCACAACATATGTCGTTGTATTTACTTCACAGACTTATATTCAGCACTGACCAAGACACTCAATAGTTTATTCAGTAGTTCATGTCTTCTCAATATATGAAACTCACAGGATGAGAACCACTGACCTGGTCTAACAGACCACAGTCACAGACTTCAAACACATTTCAGTCAACTAATATGTAATAAAATCCTGCTCTTTGTCCAGCACTGCTCTCAGGGTAAAGATGAACAGGCCAAACACTGCCCTCTAAAAGGTCCCATTCTAGTGCAGACAATAAAAAATAAACCAAATTTCAATGTAGTAGGATTAAATAAAATGGAAGACATGAACACAACATGTTATGAGCTCATGGGAAAGGAACTGAATCAACAAGAGAATGATTAAAGAAAGCTGTGTAAGAGAAAGAGCACACTGAGAAGCTACCCAGTGTGAGTAACTGTACTGGGCTCTGTGAGCCGTGGAGAGCTGTTAAAAAGACTGCATGGTGTCTGACATAAGTAAGCTTACAGTCTAGTGCAGAAGGCTGATCCATTGGCCAGAATCTCAAAGGCAGATATAAGTCAATGAACTGTATTGACACCCTTGACACATATCCCTTCTAACCAGGCCTTTCACCTTCACCAACCTATACTCCCTTGTTCCTCTGCAACAGATAACTTCAAAAACTTACTGCACAATATTCTTCCCTCTTTAGGAATAGCCACAAACATAGGTGTAGCTGTGAGAGACATGTCTTTAATGACCCTGACCCCCTAGAAATAGCTGATTCTTTTAGAAGTACACACCTGACCCAAACTGGACTATTCAGTGCTCTCTCATTAGAATTTGAAATTCTCAACTTGAGATGCACACGGACATGGAAGTGAATCACATTAATGGCAATACCCTATGAAGAATGGCCATGAACTTCTGTCCCGCAGACTCCCTTCCATTCTATAAGAATCCTCTCAGTTTCCTTCCATCTTTTTAGGCTGGCCAGAGTCATATCTTATACTCACAACCCAAGAAACATTCATAGGTCGCTGTCCATACAGTCACCCAACTCCTGTACTTAGTCCATTGAAACTAGAGCTGACAAATACTAATAGATGCTCCATGAGAATATGTTAAATGAATAAACAATTAATGACCAAGGTCTATAACCTTTCTAATAAAGTTACATACTAATATACTATCCTTCTTCATAAGCTCATACCCTTATAAAAGAGAGAACTGGCATCACAAACAACTATTCCTAAAAATTTACAACATATTGGCCATTTCAATAAATACATTAATAGCTTGAACCAGTACCATGCTTTTCTTTGAAGGTGGGTGTCAACACATTTGACATTTCACCTCATGGAAAACTGAATTAAGTTTTTAAAAATCTGCCTCACTGAGAAATTAATCTTCTAATTCTTCATCTTTATTATTAGTAAATAAGGTTTCTATATAATCTTTGCAAATATTACTTTTAGCTAAAATGAAAATAGTGTTATGGTTGAACAGAGATGATATATTTCATTTTTAAAAAATGAGAATGACTTATTCTTCAATTAGAGATCCAAATTACTTTTTATTCCAATATCTTTCATATGCAATAAAATGGCACATGCTGCTTTAGCTCCTAGATGGGGCAGTTTCTATGATTAAGGCTAATTAATTTCTCTGGCAACTATAATTAACAGTCATCATCTTACCATTTCAGGAAATTTCATCCACAAAAGGCAATAAAAAATGGCTCGCTGAAAATAATAAAGGCTTTCATACATGGAAAGATCTTTCAAAACAATTAGCAATTAATGAAAAGTATGCAAATGCCCAGAAATTGCAGATGCTTACTCAATTTCAAATGGCATGGCCTTTAGCTATCCAACCAGCAAAAGAAGGAACAATAAAATAATTAGCTTTAAAATCCAAAAACTATTGGTATGGAAAATTATAAAAAGGAAATCAGTTACTGATATATAAAATTCAATGTAAATATTAGAAACATAAACTAAGATAAGGATGTAATTACAGAACAAGTGGAGAAAAAATAAATTGAAAACATAATAGAGGTTTGCATTTTCTATTTTCAGTTTTTGTCCCCAAACCCAAAGTAAATAGTTTACATTCAGAATATTTGATATATATTTATCAGGTGGGGTGGATCTGATTATAATATTGATCAAATCTGAACTTTCTCATTCTGCATGCACTAAAATCATATTTTTAATTTCCTGAAATCATAATTTTCCACATACTGACAATACTTCCTGATTATTCTAACTAATTTTCACCTGTACTAATAAGGCTTTTTAAGATTTGGTTTACAAACATGAGTTTGTATTATACCAGAAACTTTGACTAAATCATTTTTCCCTACATTCTTTATTGCTGCTTAGTACCATTGTCTCCATTTTCCCCCCACCACTCAGTTTTTAAAAACTGAGTTGATACCTGGGATAGGAGGGACAGCGTTGTGACAGATCTGAACAGAAAATCATTTCTAACCTTCACTCTGACCCTTTCTGCAGCACCCAGGGTGGACCTCTAGTTGATCAATTCTCATACCAGCTCTTCTAATCTGTTCTAAACTTTCCCTTCCAGTTCTAGGCATTAGCAACCCTAAATTCCATCAAAAATCAAAATTAGGTGGTGATAGGTATGAGCAAATTGCTCAAGACATCAGATTTTTGTTTAATGATGAATTGCTTTCTAACATAAGCAACAGTTTGTTCAATACGCTACTCATCAAGATACATCTCATATCTCTTAAATATTTTTATATCTCTGAAATTGTATCTTATTCATCTTATCTATCCACTCATCTTTGCAAGCCTGAGTTTAAAGCTGTTTTTCCCCTATATGGACAAGCATGGCATCTGTAATGAAGACTCTGTAGGGTGTCCTTGTCTGCCGAATACACATCTTAGATGTCCATGCTGTAATGGGTGCTTCTGACATTCCTGTGTTGACAGAGCATCAGCCCATACATGAAACTAAGTTGTCACTCCAGGGGCTAGAATCTCTGACTGTAACTCTGGAATCAAATCACGGAACACTAAAATGAGAACAGTAATAATTTCCCATGCTGTATATGACATGCAGAATAAAGAATTTATTTCTAATTAAAATGGTAAATTTTCCTTCACTTTGATGTCAATTAGTTATAGTTTAGCCACAGTCTTTTGTGATATGTGACACATCTCTCAAGAAAAAGAAAAGCACATCCTCAGCTTACATCTCAGCTGCGGCATGATGATGTCTAGGCTCTGGGATGCCTCAAGTTGGCAAATATGCCTCTCCCTTTCCAAACATGCCACAGAGGTCACAGCCCCTATGGGTTTGCTTACCCGTGGATTTCTTTAACTAAAAATTACCTATTTTAAAGTCATATGTTATTAAAATATATCTTTATTTAATTTTTAAAAGGCATTCATAGCAACTTACTGAGTGCTGGAATAATTCAAAACAATTGCTGTTCTTTCAACTACTCCATGATATTCTACTTTTTAAATCTCAGGTTAACATGTCCTTGAGGTAAAATGCTACAGCTATCTACTTATCCACAGACTTTAGACTAAACGTCTACAGCAGTGATTCTCAAACTTGTCTTTAGGTTGGGAGCACCTAGGAGCTTCAGAAACTCCTGATGTTTATGTTCTACCCCAGAGACTACAAATGCATTGGTCCTGGTGTGGCCTGAGCTTGGAAAATTTTAATATATGCTCACATGATTCTAACATGCAACAAGTTTGGGAACCACTGATCTACAGAAACATTAATTAACATACCACCATACATGCATTAGATAAATATTTACTAGCATGCCATTGTTATCTGACAAGGTCAGAAAATGATATTCAGACTAATCAATCTTATGAGTAATTATTACTACATATTTAAATGTCAAGCACTTTATCAACTATATCTAATCCTCATATCATTATTTTAAGATACATATTATTATTTGTAATCCATAAATAGGGAAATTGGAGATCAGAAAGTTTACATTATTTACCTAGAGTTGACAAATAATAAACAGTGAAACTGATATTCAAATTCAAGTCTGTTTGATACTAAAAGACCTCATTCTCTCCACCTTCTCATACATTTTCTTTTTTTCTCCCACATTTGTCAATCTACTTATTTTTAATTGAATTCTTTGGGGTAACATTGGTTAACAAAATAAGATAGGTTTCAGGTTCACAACTCTATAATACATCATATGTATATTGCATTGCGTGTTCACCACCCATTGTCTAATCTACTTCAATCACCATTTACTCCCCTTTACCCTTTTCTATCACCCCCCCACTCTCTTTGCCCCCTAGAAATCACCATACTGTCCATGTATATGAGGAATTTTTTTTGCTTAATCCCTTTACCTTTTTCACCCAGTCTCCCAATCCCCCCACCCCGTTGTGACAGTTGTCAGTCTGTTCTCTACTTATGAGTCTATTTCTATTTTGTTTGTTAGGTAATTTTGTTCAGTAGATTCCATATGTAAGTCAAATTATATGATAATTGTCATTCTCTGGTTTATTTCACTTACCACAGTTCTCCACAGGTCCATCCATGAGGTCTCAAAGGGCAAGATTGTCTTTTTTACAGCTGTGTAGTATTACATTGTGTAAATGTTAATGTGCATGACTTTTTTGATCTACTCATCTACTGTGAATACTTGGGCTGCTTCAAAATATTGGCTGTTGTAGCAGAAAGAAAGAAGGAGCTCCTACCCTTTGCAACATCATGGATGCAATTAGAAAGCATTATGTTAAGTGAAATAAGCCAGGCAGTG